>CM050168.1:19648351-19667914 GCA_027410445.1 Discoglossus pictus
TAAAAGTGTCTATAAGACAGAACAAGGAGATATTTCAGGGGAGGGTACATTGGAGCAGTAAAATGGATCAGTGAACACAGAGCATTTCTGGTTTACAGATAAGAAATAGTGTATTATGACAATAGTAGAACAATCTGACAGTAAAAAGTCTATCTCAGCAATTATCATAACACAGATATTAATATAATAAATAGTCCTTTGTAAACGTTGATATGGATCTGGTGAGCATCTGTTCTTCTGAAATTACCTTAGACTGATTTCAGGTGGACTTCTGATGGGAGATGTTTCTTTGCAGTATGCTTTTAAAAGTGTCTTAGACTGATTTCAGGTGGACTTCTGATGGGAGATGTTTCTTTGCAGTATGCTTTTAAAAGTGTCTATAAGACAGAACAAGGAGATATTTCAGGGGGAGGGTACATTGGAGCAGTAAAATGGATCAGTGAACACAGAGCATTTCTGGTTTACAGATAAGAAATAGTGTATTATGACAATAGTAGAACAATCTGACAGTAAAAAGTCTATCTCAGCAATTATCATAACACAGATATTAATTATAATAAATAGTCCTTTGTAAACGTTGATATGGATCTGGTGAGCATCTGTTCTTCTGAAATTACCTTAGACTGATTTCAGGTGGACTTCTGATGGAGATGTTTCTTTGCAGTATGCTTTTAAAAGTGTCTTAGACTGATTTCAGGTGGACTTCTGATGGGAGATGTTTCTTTGCAGTATGCTTTTAAAAGTGTCTTAGACTGATTTCAGGTGGACTTCTGATGGGAGATGTTTCTTTGCAGTATGCTTTTAAAAGTGTCTTAGACTGATTTCAGGTGACTTCTGATGGAGATGTTTCTTTGCAGTATGCTTTTAAAAGTGTCTTAGACTGATTTCAGGTGGACTTCTGATGGGAGATGTTTCTTTGCAGTATGCTTTTAAAAGTGTCTTAGACTGATTTCAGGTGGACTTCTGATGGGAGATGTTTCTTTGCAGTATGCTTTTAAAAGTGTCTTAGACTGATTTCAGGTGGACTTCTGATGGGAGATGTTTCTTTGCAGTATGCTTTTAAAAGTGTCTAGACTGATTTCAGGTGGACTTCTGATGGAGATGTTTCTTTGCAGTATGCTTTTAAAAGTGTCTTAGACTGATTTCAGGTGGACTTCTGATGGGAGATGTTTCTTTGCAGTATGCTTTTAAAAGTGTCTATAAGACAGAACAAGGAGATATTTCAGGGGGAGGGTACATTGGAGCAGTAAAATGGATCAGTGAACACAGAGCATTTCTGGTTTACAGATAAGAAATAGTGTATTATGACAATAGTAGAACAATCTGACAGTAAAAAGTCTATCTCAGCAATTATCATAACACAGATATTAATTATAATAAATAGTCCTTTGTAAACGTTGATATGGATCTGGTGAGCATCTGTTCTTCTGAAATTACCTTAGACTGATTTCAGGTGGACTTCTGATGGGAGATGTTTCTTTGCAGTATGCTTTTAAAAGTGTCTTAGACTGATTTCAGGTGGACTTCTGATGGGAGATGTTTCTTTGCAGTATGCTTTTAAAAGTGTCTTAGACTGATTTCAGGTGGACTTCTGATGGGAGATGTTTCTTTGCAGTATGCTTTTAAAAAGTGTCTTAGACTGATTTCAGGTGGACTTCTGATGGGAGATGTTTCTTTGCAGTATGCTTTTAAGAGTGTCTTAGACTGATTTCAGGTGGACTTCTGATGGGAGATGTTTCTTTGCAGTATGCTTTTAAAAGTGTCTTAGACTGATTTCAGGTGGACTTCTGATGGGAGATGTTTCTTTGCAGTATGCTTTTAAAAGTGTCTTAGACTGATTTCAGGTGGACTTCTGATGGGAGATGTTTCTTTGCAGTATGCTTTTAAAAGTGCCTTAGACTGATTTCAGGTGGACTTCTGATGGGAGATGTTTCTTTGCAGTATGCTTTTAAAAGTGTCTTAGACTGATTTCAGGTGGACTTCTGATGGGAGATGTTTCTTTGCAGTATGCTTTTTAAAAGTGTCTTAGACTGATTTCAGGTGGACTTCTGATGGGAGATGTTTCTTTGCAGTATGCTTTTAAAAGTGTCTTAGACTGATTTCAGGTGGACTTCTGATGGGAGATGTTTCTTTGCAGTATGCTTTTAAAAGTGTCTTAGACTGATTTCAGGTGGACTTCTGATGGGAGATGTTTCTTTGCAGTATGCTTTTAAAAGTGTCTTAGACTGATTTCAGGTGGACTTCTGATGGGAGATGTTTCTTTGCAGTAGGCTTTTAAAAGTGTCTTAGACTGATTTCAGGTGGACTTCTGATGGGAGATGTTTCTTTGCAGTATGCTTTTAAAAGTGTCTTAGACTGATTTCAGGTGGACTTCTGATGGGAGATGTTTCTTTGCAGTATGCTTTTAAAAGTGTCTTAGACTGATTTCAGGTGGACTTCTGATGGGAGATGTTTCTTTGCAGTATGCTTTTAAAGTGTCTTAGACTGATTTCAGGTGACTTCTGATGGGAGATGTTTCTTTGCAGTATGCTTTTAAAAGTGTCTTAGACTGATTTCAGGTGGACTTCTGATGGGAGATGTTTCTTTGCAGTATGCTTTTAAAAGTGTCTTAGACTGATTTCAGGTGGACTTCTGATGGGAGATGTTTCTTTGCAGTATGCTTTTAAAAGTGTCTATAAGACAGAACAAGGAGATATTTCAGGGGGAGGGTACATTGGAGCAGTAAAATAGATCAGTGAACACAGAGCATTTCTGGTTTACAGATAAGAAATAGTGTATTATGACAATAGTAGAACAATCTGACAGTAAAAAGTCTATCTCAGCAATTATCATAACACAGATATTAATTATAATAAATAGTCCTTTGTAAACGTTGATATGGATCTGGTGAGCATCTGTTCTTCTGAAATTACCTTAGACTGATTTCAGGTGGACTTCTGATGGGAGATGTTTCTTTGCAGTATGCTTTTAAAAGTGTCTTAGACTGATTTCAGGTGGACTTCTGATGGGAGATGTTTCTTTGCAGTATGCTTTTAAAAGTGTCTTAGACTGATTTCAGGTGGACTTCTGATGGGAGATGTTTCTTTGCAGTATGCTTTTAAAAGTGTCTTAGACTGATTTCAGGTGGACTTCTGATGGGAGATGTTTCTTTGCAGTATGCTTTTAAAAGTGTCTTAGATTGATTTCAGGTGGACTTCTGATGGGAGATGTTTCTTTGCAGTATGCTTTTAAAAGTGTCTTAGACTGATTTCAGGTGGACTTCTGATGGGAGATGTTTCTTTGCAGTATGCTTTTAAAAGTGTCTTAGACTGATTTCAGGTGGACTTCTGATGGGAGATGTTTCTTTGCAGTATGCTTTTAAAAGTGTCTTAGACTGATTTCAGGTGGACTTCTGATGGGAGATGTTTCTTTGCAGTATGCTTTTAAAAGTGTCTTAGACTGATTTCAGGTGGACTTCTGATGGGAGATGTTTCTTTGCAGTATGCTTTTAAAAGTGTCTTAGACTGATTTCAGGTGGACTTCTGATGGGAGATGTTTCTTTGCAGTATGCTTTTAAAAGTGTCTATAAGACAGAACAAGGAGATATTTCAGGGGGAGGGTACATTGGAGCAGTAAAATGGATCAGTGAACACAGAGCATTTCTGGTTTACAGATAAGAAATAGTGTATTATGACAATAGTAGAACAATCTGACAGTAAAAAGTCTATCTCAGCAATTATCATAACACAGATATTAATTATAATAAATAGTCCTTTGTAAACGTTGATATGGATCTGGTGAGCATCTGTTCTTCTGAAATTACCTTAGACTGATTTTAGGTGGACTTCTGATGGGAGATGTTTCTTTGCAGTATGCTTTTAAAAGTGTCTATAAGACAGAACAAGGAGATATTTCAGGGGGAGGGTACATTGGAGCAGTAAAATGGATCAGTGAACACAGAGCATTTCTGCTTTACAGATAAGAAATAGTGTATTATGACAATAGTAGAACAATCTGACAGTAAAAAGTCTATCTCAGCAATTATCATAACACAGATATTAATTATAATAAATAGTCCTTTGTAAACGTTGATATGGATCTGGTGAGCATCTGTTCTTCTGAAATTACCTTAGACTGATTTCAGGTGGACTTCTGATGGGAGATGTTTCTTTGCAGTATGCTTTTAAAAGTGTCTTAGACTGATTTCAGGTGGACTTCTGATGGGAGATGTTTCTTTGCAGTATGCTTTTAAAAGTGTCTATAAGACAGAACAAGGAGATATTTCAGGGGGAGGGTACATTGGAGCAGTAAAATGGATCAGTGAACACAGAGCATTTCTGGTTTACAGATAAGAAATAGTGTATTATGACAATAGTAGAACAATCTGACAGTAAAAAGTCTATCTCAGCAATTATCATAACACAGATATTAATTATAATAAATAGTCCTTTGTAAACGTTGATATGGATCTGGTGAGCATCTGTTCTTCTGAAATTACCTTAGACTGATTTCAGGTGGACTTCTGATGGGAGATGTTTCTTTGCAGTATGCTTTTAAAAGTGTCTTAGACTGATTTCAGGTGGACTTCTGATGGGAGATGTTTCTTTGCAGTATGCTTTTAAAAGTGTCTTAGACTGATTTTAGGTGGACTTCTGATGGGAGATGTTTCTTTGCAGTATGCTTTTAAAAGTGTCTTAGACTGATTTCAGGTGGACTTCTGATGGGAGATGTTTCTTTGCAGTATGCTTTTAAAAGTGTCTTAGACTGATTTCAGGTGGACTTCTGATGGGAGATGTTTCTTTGCAGTATGCTTTTAAAAGTGTCTTAGACTGATTTCAGGTGGACTTCTGATGGGAGATGTTTCTTTGCAGTATGCTTTTAAAAGTGTCTATAAGACAGAACAAGGAGATATTTCAGGGGGAGGGTACATTGGAGCAGTAAAATGGATCAGTGAACACAGAGCATTTCTGGTTTACAGATAAGAAATAGTGTATTATGACAATAGTAGAACAATCTGACAGTAAAAAGTCTATCTCAGCAATTATCATAACACAGATATTAATTATAATAAATAGTCCTTTGTAAACGTTGATATGGATCTGGTGAGCATCTGTTCTTCTGAAATTACCTTAGACTGATTTCAGGTGGACTTCTGATGGGAGATGTTTCTTTGCAGTATGCTTTTAAAAGTGTCTTAGACTGATTTCAGGTGGACTTCTGATGGGAGATGTTTCTTTGCAGTATGCTTTTAAAAGTGTCTTAGACTGATTTCAGGTGGACTTCTGATGGGAGATGTTTCTTTGCAGTATGCTTTTAAAAGTGTCTATAAGACAGAACAAGGAGATATTTCAGGGGGAGGGTACATTGGAGCAGTAAAATGGATCAGTGAACACAGAGCATTTCTGGTTTACAGATAAGAAATAGTGTATTATGACAATAGTAGAACAATCTGACAGTAAAAAGTCTATCTCAGCAATTATCATAACACAGATATTAATTATAATAAATAGTCCTTTGTAAACGTTGATATGGATCTGGTGAGCATCTGTTCTTCTGAAATTACCTTAGACTGATTTCAGGTGGACTTCTGATGGGAGATGTTTCTTTGCAGTATGCTTTTAAAAGTGTCTTAGACTGATTTCAGGTGGACTTCTGATGGGAGATGTTTCTTTGCAGTATGCTTTTAAAAGTGTCTATAAGACAGAACAAAGAGATATTTCAGGGGGAGGGTACATTGGAGCAGTAAAATGGATCAGTGAACACAGAGCATTTCTGGTTTACAGATAAGAAATAGTGTATTATGACAATAGTAGAACAATCTGACAGTAAAAAGTCTATCTCAGCAATTATCATAACACAGATATTAATTATAATAAATAGTCCTTTGTAAACGTTGATATGGATCTGGTGAGCATCTGTTCTTCTGAAATTACCTTAGACTGATTTCAGGTGGACTTCTGATGGGAGATGTTTCTTTGCAGTATGCTTTTAAAAGTGTCTATAAGACAGAACAAGGAGATATTTCAGGGGGAGGGTACATTGGAGCAGTAAAATGGATCAGTGAACACAGAGCATTTCTGGTTTACAGATAAGAAATAGTGTATTATGACAATAGTAGAACAATCTGACAGTAAAAAGTCTATCTCAGCAATTATCATAACACAGATATTAATTATAATAAATAGTCCTTTGTAAACGTTGATATGGATCTGGTGAGCATCTGTTCTTCTGAAATTACCTTAGACTGATTTCAGGTGGACTTCTGATGGGAGATGTTTCTTTGCAGTATGCTTTTAAAAGTGTCTTAGACTGATTTCAGGTGGACTTCTGATGGGAGATGTTTCTTTGCAGTATGCTTTTAAAAGTGTCTATAAGACAGAACAAGGAGATATTTCAGGGGGAGGGTACATTGGAGCAGTAAAATGGATCAGTGAACACAGAGCATTTCTGGTTTACAGATAAGAAATAGTGTATTATGACAATAGTAGAACAATCTGACAGTAAAAAGTCTATCTCAGCAATTATCATAACACAGATATTAATTATAATAAATAGTCCTTTGTAAACGTTGATATGGATCTGGTGAGCATCTGTTCTTCTGAAATTACCTTAGACTGATTTCAGGTGGACTTCTGATGGGAGATGTTTCTTTGCAGTATGCTTTTAAAAGTGTCTATAAGACAGAACAAGGAGATATTTCAGGGGGAGGGTACATTGGAGCAGTAAAATGGATCAGTGAACACAGAGCATTTCTGGTTTACAGATAAGAAATAGTGTATTATGACAATAGTAGAACAATCTGACAGTAAAAAGTCTATCTCAGCAATTATCATAACACAGATATTAATTATAATAAATAGTCCTTTGTAAACGTTGATATGGATCTGGTGAGCATCTGTTCTTCTGAAATTACCTTAGACTGATTTCAGGTGGACTTCTGATGGGAGATGTTTCTTTGCAGTATGCTTTTAAAAGTGTCTTAGACTGATTTTAGGTGGACTTCTGATGGGAGATGTTTCTTTGCAGTATGCTTTTAAAAGTGTCTATAAGACAGAACAAGGAGATATTTCAGGGGGAGGGTACATTGGAGCAGTAAAATGGATCAGTGAACACAGAGCATTTCTGGTTTACAGATAAGAAATAGTGTATTATGACAATAGTAGAACAATCTGACAGTAAAAAGTCTATCTCAGCAATTATCATAACACAGATATTAATTATAATAAATAGTCCTTTGTAAACGTTGATATGGATCTGGTGAGCATCTGTTCTTCTGAAATTACCTTAGACTGATTTCAGGTGGACTTCTGATGGGAGATGTTTCTTTGCAGTATGCTTTTAAAAGTGTCTTAGACTGATTTCAGGTGGACTTCTGATGGGAGATGTTTCTTTGCAGTATGCTTTTAAAAGTGTCTATAAGACAGAACAAGGAGATATTTCAGGGGGAGGGTACATTGGAGCAGTAACATGGATCAGTGAACACAGAGCATTTCTGGTTTACAGATAAGAAATAGTGTATTATGACAATAGTAGAACAATCTGACAGTAAAAATCTATCTCAGCAATTATCATAACACAGATATTAATTATAATAAATAGTCCTTTGTAAACGTTGATATGGATCTGGTGAGCATCTGTTCTTCTGAAATTACCTTAGACTGATTTCAGGTGGACTTCTGATGGGAGATGTTTCTTTGCAGTATGCTTTTAAAAGTGTCTTAGACTGATTTCAGGTGGACTTCTGATGGGAGATGTTTCTTTGCAGTATGCTTTTAAAAGTGTCTATAAGACAGAACAAGGAGATATTTCAGGGGGAGGGTACATTGGAGCAGTAAAATGGATCAGTGAACACAGAGCATTTCTGGTTTACAGATAAGAAATAGTGTATTATGACAATAGTAGAACAATCTGACAGTAAAAAGTCTATCTCAGCAATTATCATAACACAGATATTAATTATAATAAATAGTCCTTTGTAAACGTTGATATGGATCTGGTGAGCATCTGTTCTTCTGAAATTACCTTAGACTGATTTCAGGTGGACTTCTGATGGGAGATGTTTCTTTGCAGTATGCTTTTAAAAGTGTCTTAGACTGATTTCAGGTGGACTTCTGATGGGAGATGTTTCTTTGCAGTATGCTTTTAAAAGTGTCTTAGACTGATTTCAGGTGGACTTCTGATGGGAGATGTTTCTTTGCAGTATGCTTTTAAAAGTGTCTTAGACTGATTTCAGGTGACTTCTGATGGGAGATGTTTCTTTGCAGTATGCTTTTAAAAGTGTCTATAAGACAGAACAAGGAGATATTTCAGGGGGAGGGTACATTGGAGCAGTAAAATGGATCAGTGAACACAGAGCATTTCTGGTTTACAGATAAGAAATAGTGTATTATGACAATAGTAGAACAATCTGACAGTAAAAAGTCTATCTCAGCAATTATCATAACACAGATATTAATTATAATAAATAGTCCTTTGTAAACGTTGATATGGATCTGGTGAGCATCTGTTCTTCTGAAATTACCTTAGACTGATTTCAGGTGGACTTCTGATGGGAGATGTTTCTTTGCAGTATGCTTTTAAAAGTGTCTATAAGACAGAACAAGGAGATATTTCAGGGGGAGGGTACATTGGAGCAGTAAAATGGATCAGTGAACACAGAGCATTTCTGGTTTACAGATAAGAAATAGTGTATTATGACAATAGTAGAACAATCTGACAGTAAAAAGTCTATCTCAGCAATTATCATAACACAGATATTAATTATAATAAATAGTCCTTTGTAAACGTTGATATGGATCTGGTGAGCATCTGTTCTTCTGAAATTACCTTAGACTGATTTCAGGTGGACTTCTGATGGGAGATGTTTCTTTGCAGTATGCTTTTAAAAGTGTCTATAAGACAGAACAAGGAGATATTTCAGGGGGAGGGTACATTGGAGCAGTAAAATGGATCAGTGAACACAGAGCATTTCTGGTTTACAGATAAGAAATAGTGTATTATGACAATAGTAGAACAATCTGACAGTAAAAAGTCTATCTCAGCAATTATCATAACACAGATATTAATTATAATAAATAGTCCTTTGTAAACGTTGATATGGATCTGGTGAGCATCTGTTCTTCTGAAATTACCTTAGACTGATTTCAGGTGGACTTCTGATGGGAGATGTTTCTTTGCAGTATGCTTTTAAAAGTGTCTTAGACTGATTTCAGGTGGACTTCTGATGGGAGATGTTTCTTTGCAGTATGCTTTTAAAAGTGTCTTAGACTGATTTCAGGTGGACTTCTGATGGGAGATGTTTCTTTGCAGTATGCTTTTAAAAGTGTCTATAAGACAGAACAAGGAGATATTTCAGGGGGAGGGTACATTGGAGCAGTAAAATGGATCAGTGAACACAGAGCATTTCTGGTTTACAGATAAGAAATAGTGTATTATGACAATAGTAGAACAATCTGACAGTAAAAAGTCTATCTCAGCAATTATCATAACACAGATATTAATTATAATAAATAGTCCTTTGTAAACGTTGATATGGATCTGGTGAG
Source organism: Discoglossus pictus (assembly GCA_027410445.1). Classification (NCBI taxonomy): domain Eukaryota; kingdom Metazoa; phylum Chordata; class Amphibia; order Anura; family Alytidae; genus Discoglossus; species Discoglossus pictus. The sequence continues at coordinate 19,657,876 of CM050168.1, forward strand.
CATCTGTTCTTCTGAAATTACCTTAGACTGATTTCAGGTGGACTTCTGATGGGAGATGTTTCTTTGCAGTATGCTTTTAAAAGTGTCTTAGACTGATTTCAGGTGGACTTCTGATGGGAGATGTTTCTTTGCAGTATGCTTTTAAAAGTGTCTTAGACTGATTTCAGGTGGACTTCTGATGGGAGATGTTTCTTTGCAGTATGCTTTTAAAAGTGTCTATAAGACAGAACAAGGAGATATTTCAGGGGGAGGGTACATTGGAGCAGTAAAATGGATCAGTGAACACAGAGCATTTCTGGTTTACAGATAAGAAATAGTGTATTATGACAATAGTAGAACAATCTGACAGTAAAAAGTCTATCTCAGCAATTATCATAACACAGATATTAATTATAATAAATAGTCCTTTGTAAACGTTGATATGGATCTGGTGAGCATCTGTTCTTCTGAAATTACCTTAGACTGATTTCAGGTGGACTTCTGATGGGAGATGTTTCTTTGCAGTATGCTTTTAAAAGTGTCTTAGACTGATTTCAGGTGGACTTCTGATGGGAGATGTTTCTTTGCAGTATGCTTTTAAAAGTGTCTTAGACTGATTTCAGGTGGACTTCTGATGGGAGATGTTTCTTTGCAGTATGCTTTTAAAAGTGTCTATAAGACAGAACAAGGAGATATTTCAGGGGGAGGGTACATTGGAGCAGTAACATGGATCAGTGAACACAGAGCATTTCTGGTTTACAGATAAGAAATAGTGTATTATGACAATAGTAGAACAATCTGACAGTAAAAATCTATCTCAGCAATTATCATAACACAGATATTAATTATAATAAATAGTCCTTTGTAAACGTTGATATGGATCTGGTGAGCATCTGTTCTTCTGAAATTACCTTAGACTGATTTCATGTGGACTTCTGATGGGAGATGTTTCTTTGCAGTATGCTTTTAAAAGTGTCTTAGACTGATTTCAGGTGGACTTCTGATGGGAGATGTTTCTTTGCAGTATGCTTTTAAAAGTGTCTATAAGACAGAACAAGGAGATATTTCAGGGGGAGGGTACAATGGAGCAGTAAAATGGATCAGTGAACACAGAGCATTTCTGGTTTACAGATAAGAAATAGTGTATTATGACAATAGTAGAACAATCTGACAGTAAAAAGTCTATCTCAGCAATTATCATAACACAGATATTAATTATAATAAATAGTCCTTTGTAAACGTTGATATGGATCTGGTGAGCATCTGTTCTTCTGAAATTACCTTAGACTGATTTCAGGTGGACTTCTGATGGGAGATGTTTCTTTGCAGTATGCTTTTAAAAGTGTCTATAAGACAGAACAAGGAGATATTTCAGGGGGAGGGTACATTGGAGCAGTAAAATGGATCAGTGAACACAGAGCATTTCTGGTTTACAGATAAGAAATAGTGTATTATGACAATAGTAGAACAATCTGACAGTAAAAAGTCTATCTCAGCAATTATCATAACACAGATATTAATTATAATAAATAGTCCTTTGTAAACGTTGATATGGATCTGGTGAGCATCTGTTCTTCTGAAATTACCTTAGACTGATTTCAGGTGGACTTCTGATGGGAGATGTTTCTTTGCAGTATGCTTTTAAAAGTGTCTTAGACTGATTTCAGGTGGACTTCTGATGGGAGATGTTTCTTTGCAGTATGCTTTTAAAAGTGTCTTAGACTGATTTTAGGTGGACTTCTGATGGGAGATGTTTCTTTGCAGTATGCTTTTAAAAGTGTCTATAAGACAGAACAAGGAGATATTTCAGGGGGAGGGTACATTGGAGCAGTAAAATGGATCAGTGAACACAGAGCATTTCTGGTTTACAGATAAGAAATAGTGTATTATGACAATAGTAGAACAATCTGACAGTAAAAAGTCTATCTCAGCAATTATCATAACACAGATATTAATTATAATAAATAGTCCTTTGTAAACGTTGATATGGATCTGGTGAGCATCTGTTCTTCTGAAATTACCTTAGACTGATTTCAGGTGGACTTCTGATGGGAGATGTTTCTTTGCAGTATGCTTTTAAAAGTGTCTTAGACTGATTTCAGGTGGACTTCTGATGGGAGATGTTTCTTTGCAGTATGCTTTTAAAAGTGTCTTAGACTGATTTCAGGTGGACTTCTGATGGGAGATGTTTCTTTGCAGTATGCTTTTAAAAGTGTCTATAAGACAGAACAAGGAGATATTTCAGGGGGAGGGTACATTGGAGCAGTAAAATGGATCAGTGAACACAGAGCATTTCTGGTTTACAGATAAGAAATAGTGTATTATGACAATAGTAGAACAATCTGACAGTAAAAAGTCTATCTCAGCAATTATCATAACACAGATATTAATTATAATAAATAGTCCTTTGTAAACGTTGATATGGATCTGGTGAGCATCTGTTCTTCTGAAATTACCTTAGACTGATTTCAGGTGGACTTCTGATGGGAGATGTTTCTTTGCAGTATGCTTTTAAAAGTGTCTTAGACTGATTTCAGGTGGACTTCTGATGGGAGATGTTTCTTTGCAGTATGCTTTTAAAAGTGTCTATAAGACAGAACAAGGAGATATTTCAGGGGGAGGGTACATTGGAGCAGTAACATGGATCAGTGAACACAGAGCATTTCTGGTTTACAGATAAGAAATAGTGTATTATGACAATAGTAGAACAATCTGACAGTAAAAATCTATCTCAGCAATTATCATAACACAGATATTAATTATAATAAATAGTCCTTTGTAAACGTTGATATGGATCTGGTGAGCATCTGTTCTTCTGAAATTACCTTAGACTGATTTCAGGTGGACTTCTGATGGGAGATGTTTCTTTGCAGTATGCTTTTAAAAGTGTCTTAGACTGATTTCAGGTGGACTTCTGATGGGAGATGTTTCTTTGCAGTATGCTTTTAAAAGTGTCTATAAGACAGAACAAGGAGATATTTCAGGGGGAGGGTACATTGGAGCAGTAAAATGGATCAGTGAACACAGAGCATTTCTGGTTTACAGATAAGAAATAGTGTATTATGACAATAGTAGAACAATCTGACAGTAAAAAGTCTATCTCAGCAATTATCATAACACAGATATTAATTATAATAAATAGTCCTTTGTAAACGTTGATATGGATCTGGTGAGCATCTGTTCTTCTGAAATTACCTTAGACTGATTTCAGGTGGACTTCTGATGGGAGATGTTTCTTTGCAGTATGCTTTTAAAAGTGTCTATAAGACAGAACAAGGAGATATTTCAGGGGGAGGGTACATTGGAGCAGTAAAATGGATCAGTGAACACAGAGCATTTCTGGTTTACAGATAAGAAATAGTGTATTATGACAATAGTAGAACAATCTGACAGTAAAAAGTCTATCTCAGCAATTATCATAACACAGATATTAATTATAATAAATAGTCCTTTGTAAACGTTGATATGGATCTGGTGAGCATCTGTTCTTCTGAAATTACCTTAGACTGATTTTAGGTGGACTTCTGATGGGAGATGTTTCTTTGCAGTATGCTTTTAAAAGTGTCTATAAGACAGAACAAGGAGATATTTCAGGGGGAGGGTACATTGGAGCAGTAAAATGGATCAGTGAACACAGAGCATTTCTGGTTTACAGATAAGAAATAGTGTATTATGACAATAGTAGAACAATCTGACAGTAAAAAGTCTATCTCAGCAATTATCATAACACAGATATTAATTATAATAAATAGTCCTTTGTAAACGTTGATATGGATCTGGTGAGCATCTGTTCTTCTGAAATTACCTTAGACTGATTTCAGGTGGACTTCTGATGGGAGATGTTTCTTTGCAGTATGCTTTTAAAAGTGTCTTAGACTGATTTCAGGTGGACTTCTGATGGGAGATGTTTCTTTGCAGTATGCTTTTAAAAGTGTCTATAAGACAGAACAAGGAGATATTTCAGGGGGAGGGTACATTGGAGCAGTAAAATGGATCAGTGAACACAGAGCATTTCTGGTTTACAGATAAGAAATAGTGTATTATGACAATAGTAGAACAATCTGACAGTAAAAAGTCTATCTCAGCAATTATCATAACACAGATATTAATTATAATAAATAGTCCTTTGTAAACGTTGATATGGATCTGGTGAGCATCTGTTCTTCTGAAATTACCTTAGACTGATTTCAGGTGGACTTCTGATGGGAGATGTTTCTTTGCAGTATGCTTTTAAAAGTGTCTATAAGACAGAACAAGGAGATATTTCAGGGGGAGGGTACATTGGAGCAGTAAAATGGATCAGTGAACACAGAGCATTTCTGGTTTACAGATAAGAAATAGTGTATTATGACAATAGTAGAACAATCTGACAGTAAAAAGTCTATCTCAGCAATTATCATAACACAGATATTAATTATAATAAATAGTCCTTTGTAAACGTTGATATGGATCTGGTGAGCATCTGTTCTTCTGAAATTACCTTAGACTGATTTTAGGTGGACTTCTGATGGGAGATGTTTCTTTGCAGTATGCTTTTAAAAGTGTCTATAAGACAGAACAAGGAGATATTTCAGGGGGAGGGTACATTGGAGCAGTAAAATGGATCAGTGAACACAGAGCATTTCTGGTTTACAGATAAGAAATAGTGTATTATGACAATAGTAGAACAATCTGACAGTAAAAAGTCTATCTCAGCAATTATCATAACACAGATATTAATTATAATAAATAGTCCTTTGTAAACGTTGATATGGATCTGGTGAGCATCTGTTCTTCTGAAATTACCTTAGACTGATTTCAGGTGGACTTCTGATGGGAGATGTTTCTTTGCAGTATGCTTTTAAAAGTGTCTTAGACTGATTTTAGGTGGACTTCTGATGGGAGATGTTTCTTTGCAGTATGCTTTTAAAAGTGTCTATAAGACAGAACAAGGAGATATTTCAGGGGGAGGGTACATTGGAGCAGTAAAATGGATCAGTGAACACAGAGCATTTCTGGTTTACAGATAAGAAATAGTGTATTATGACAATAGTAGAACAATCTGACAGTAAAAAGTCTATCTCAGCAATTATCATAACACAGATATTAATTATAATAAATAGTCCTTTGTAAACGTTGATATGGATCTGGTGAGCATCTGTTCTTCTGAAATTACCTTAGACTGATTTCAGGTGGACTTCTGATGGGAGATGTTTCTTTGCAGTATGCTTTTAAAAGTGTCTTAGACTGATTTCAGGTGGACTTCTGATGGGAGATGTTTCTTTGCAGTATGCTTTTAAAAGTGTCTATAAGACAGAACAAGGAGATATTTCAGGGGGAGGGTACATTGGAGCAGTAAAATGGATCAGTGAACACAGAGCATTTCTGGTTTACAGATAAGAAATAGTGTATTATGACAATAGTAGAACAATCTGACAGTAAAAAGTCTATCTCAGCAATTATCATAACACAGATATTAATTATAATAAATAGTCCTTTGTAAACGTTGATATGGATCTGGTGAGCATCTGTTCTTCTGAAATTACCTTAGACTGATTTCAGGTGGACTTCTGATGGGAGATGTTTCTTTGCAGTATGCTTTTAAAAGTGTCTTAGACTGATTTCAGGTGGACTTCTGATGGGAGATGTTTCTTTGCAATATGCTTTTAAAAGTGTCTTAGACTGATTTCAGGTGGACTTCTGATGGGAGATGTTTCTTTGCAGTATGCTTTTAAAAGTGTCTTAGACTGATTTCAGGTGGACTTCTGATGGGAGATGTTTCTTTGCAGTATGCTTTTAAAAGTGTCTTAGACTGATTTCAGGTGGACTTCTGATGGGAGATGTTTCTTTGCAGTATGCTTTTAAAAGTGTCTTAGACTGATTTTAGGTGGACTTCTGATGGGAGATGTTTCTTTGCAGTATGCTTTTAAAAGTGTCTATAAGACAGAACAAGGAGATATTTCAGGGGGAGGGTACATTGGAGCAGTAAAATGGATCAGTGAACACAGAGCATTTCTGGTTTACAGATAAGAAATAGTGTATTATGACAATAGTAGAACAATCTGACAGTAAAAAGTCTATCTCAGCAATTATCATAACACAGATATTAATTATAATAAATAGTCCTTTGTAAACGTTGATATGGATCTGGTGAGCATCTGTTCTTCTGAAATTACCTTAGACTGATTTCAGGTGGACTTCTGATGGGAGATGTTTCTTTGCAGTATGCTTTTAAAAGTGTCTTAGACTGATTTCAGGTGGACTTCTGATGGGAGATGTTTCTTTGCAGTATGCTTTTAAAAGTGTCTATAAGACAGAACAAGGAGATATTTCAGGGGGAGGGTACATTGGAGCAGTAAAATGGATCAGTGAACACAGAGCATTTCTGGTTTACAGATAAGAAATAGTGTATTATGACAATAGTAGAACAATCTGACAGTAAAAAGTCTATCTCAGCAATTATCATAACACAGATATTAATTATAATAAATAGTCCTTTGTAAACGTTGATATGGATCTGGTGAGCATCTGTTCTTCTGAAATTACCTTAGACTGATTTCAGGTGGACTTCTGATGGGAGATGTTTCTTTGCAGTATGCTTTTAAAAGTGTCTTAGACTGATTTCAGGTGGACTTCTGATGGGAGATGTTTCTTTGCAATATGCTTTTAAAAGTGTCTTAGACTGATTTCAGGTGGACTTCTGATGGGAGATGTTTCTTTGCAGTATGCTTTTAAAAGTGTCTTAGACTGATTTCAGGTGGACTTCTGATGGGAGATGTTTCTTTGCAGTATGCTTTTAAAAGTGTCTTAGACTGATTTCAGGTGGACTTCTGATGGGAGATGTTTCTTTGCAGTATGCTTTTAAAAGTGTCTTAGACTGATTTCAGGTGGACTTCTGATGGGAGATGTTTCTTTGCAGTATGCTTTTAAAAGTGTCTTAGACTGATTTCAGGTGGACTTCTGATGGGAGATGTTTCTTTGCAGTATGCTTTTAAAAGTGTCTTAGACTGATTTCAGGTGGACTTCTGATGGGAGATGTTTCTTTGCAGTATGCTTTTAAAAGTGTCTTAGACTGATTTCAGGTGGACTTCTGATGGGAGATGTTTCTTTGCAGTATGCTTTTAAAAGTGTCTTAGACTGATTTCAGGTGGACTTCTGATGGGAGATGTTTCTTTGCAGTATGCTTTTAAAAGTGTCTATAAGACAGAACAAGGAGATATTTCAGGGGGAGGGTACATTGGAGCAGTAAAATAGATCAGTGAACACAGAGCATTTCTGGTTTACAGATAAGAAATAGTGTATTATGACAATAGTAGAACAATCTGACAGTAAAAAGTCTATCTCAGCAATTATCATAACACAGATATTAATTATAATAAATAGTCCTTTGTAAACGTTGATATGGATCTGGTGAGCATCTGTTCTTCTGAAATTACCTTAGACTGATTTCAGGTGGACTTCTGATGGGAGATGTTTCTTTGCAGTATGCTTTTAAAAGTGTCTTAGACTGATTTCAGGTGGACTTCTGATGGGAGATGTTTCTTTGCAGTATGCTTTTAAAAGTGTCTTAGACTGATTTCAGGTGGACTTCTGATGGGAGATGTTTCTTTGCAGTATGCTTTTAAAAGTGTCTTAGACTGATTTCAGGTGGACTTCTGATGGGAGATGTTTCTTTGCAGTATGCTTTTAAAAGTGTCTTAGATTGATTTCAGGTGGACTTCTGATGGGAGATGTTTCTTTGCAGTATGCTTTTAAAAGTGTCTTAGACTGATTTCAGGTGGACTTCTGATGGGAGATGTTTCTTTGCAGTATGCTTTTAAAAGTGTCTTAGACTGATTTCAGGTGGACTTCTGATGGGAGATGTTTCTTTGCAGTATGCTTTTAAAAGTGTCTTAGACTGATTTCAGGTGGACTTCTGATGGGAGATGTTTCTTTGCAGTATGCTTTTAAAAGTGTCTTAGACTGATTTCAGGTGGACTTCTGATGGGAGATGTTTCTTTGCAGTATGCTTTTAAAAGTGTCTTAGACTGATTTCAGGTGGACTTCTGATGGGAGATGTTTCTTTGCAGTATGCTTTTAAAAGTGTCTTAGACTGATTTCAGGTGGACTTCTGATGGGAGATGTTTCTTTGCAGTATGCTTTTAAAAGTGTCTATAAGACAGAACAAGGAGATATTTCAGGGGGAGGGTACATTGGAGCAGTAAAATGGATCAGTGAACACAGAGCATTTCTGGTTTACAGATAAGAAATAGTGTATTATGACAATAGTAGAACTATCTGACAGTAAAAAGTCTATCTCAGCAATTATCATAACACAGATATTAATTATAATAAATAGTCCTTTGTAAACGTTGATATGGATCTGGTGAGCATCTGTTCTTCTGAAATTACCTTAGACTGATTTCAGGTGGACTTCTGATGGGAGATGTTTCTTTGCAGTATGCTTTTAAAAGTGTCTTAGACTGATTTCAGGTGGACTTCTGATGGGAGATGTTTCTTTGCAGTATGCTTTTAAAAGTGTCTTAGACTGATTTCAGGTGGACTTCTGATGGGAGATGTTTCTTTGCAGTATGCTTTTAAAAGTGTCTATAAGACAGAACAAGGAGATATTTCAGGGGGAGGGTACATTGGAGCAGTAAAATGGATCAGTGAACACAGAGCATTTCTGCTTTACAGATAAGAAATAGTGTATTATGACAATAGTAGAACAATCTGACAGTAAAAAGTCTATCTCAGCAATTATCATAACACAGATATTAATTATAATAAATAGTCCTTTGTAAACGTTGATATGGATCTGGTGAGCATCTGTTCTTCTGAAATTACCTTAGACTGATTTTAGGTGGACTTCTGATGGGAGATGTTTCTTTGCAGTATGCTTTTAAAAGTGTCTATAAGACAGAACAAGGAGATATTTCAGGGGGAGGGTACATTGGAGCAGTAAAATGGATCAGTGAACACAGAGCATTTCTGGTTTACAGATAAGAAATAGTGTATTATGACAATAGTAGAACAATCTGACAGTAAAAAGTCTATCTCAGCAATTATCATAACACAGATATTAATTATAATAAATAGTCCTTTGTAAACGTTGATATGGATCTGGTGAGCATCTGTTCTTCTGAAATTACCTTAGACTGATTTCAGGTGGACTTCTGATGGGAGATGTTTCTTTGCAGTATGCTTTTAAAAGTGTCTATAAGACAGAACAAGGAGATATTTCAGGGGGAGGGTACATTGGAGCAGTAAAATGGATCAGTGAACACAGAGCATTTCTGGTTTACAGATAAGAAATAGTGTATTATGTGTTTGTTTATTTTTTTTTTGTGTATATGTATGTTTGTATGCTAATTAAAAAATTAATAAAGGAATAAATTAATATACTTTACCCATTTGGAAGTAATATAAGCAGGAAGCATTGTGCTGAAGAGCTGACAATCTGTTTTGATTTTCCTGCAACATACAATGTCGGTTTGCACTGTTGTGGAGCTGAGGGGTAAGTGTCAGCAATGTGTGCAGTGTGTAGTGTAAATAGAGATGTCGTGAACAGTTCGCCCGCGAACTGTTCCCGGCGAAAATAGCATGTTCGCATTCGCGGCGAACGGCGAACATATGCGATGTTCGATCCGCCCCCTATTCTTTATCATTGAGCAAACTTTGACCCTGCACCTCACAGTCAGCAGACATATTCCAGCCAATCAGCCTCATACCCTGCCTTCCAGACCCTTTAACCTCATGGACAGCAGCCATTTTGGAATCATAACTAACTTACAGTCTTACTGAGAGGAGGCTGAGTGTAGGTGATACTGCATCAATAGGGAAAACCATAGCTAGGCTACTGTACACAGTGTGCAATACAGTCCTGAAGGACTCTTTTGATCTCTGCTGCAAGGACACCCCTGTGTCTCTTCCCCCCCTTATCATCATCCTCCCCCCACCTTAGCACCCAACCCTAACACTCCTCACACTTATCCATAACACCCATCAACCTAACACCTAACCCTAACACCCCTCACACTTATCCCTAAGACCTAACACCCCTCACACTTATTCCTATTATTGCTTTGCGAGGGGCCGCATT